>JAPWLS010001394.1:0-44318 GCA_028551675.1 Tineola bisselliella
GTTTTTTTCGCGTTTACCTTTCAACTATTTGTGCGGGAGTTTTTTTTATTTACTTTCACTTACAGGGTTTGCTTTCACCAGTCTTCTGTTACGGAAATTCTATACGTTCATAATACGCATGTGTGCGCTGTATATGTCCACAATTTGCGCACTACGTCGCTTCATATTCGCTGAATAAAAGCTCACAGTTTAGAAGGAATGTGCATTTGAACCCTTTCGTCTCGGGGGTGCCATTCTCCAGCACGGTCATCCATCACTCCGGCAGTGCGAGATAGCGAGGCCCTGACTACCAGAGGCTCCCAAATGCCCCCAACCCCACCCCACCTCCATCAGACAGCGATACCAGAATTCATGTACAATTAATTAATTAAATTAACTCGTATGAAGTTACAATTCCTACGAAGAAGCGACGACTGGATTCCGAATGTTCTATTTGGAATCCAATATTTAGACACGAGTGCGTTCATTAAACACTCACAATATTAATGTTTTCATACTAACAAGAAAAGCACACAACAAATGATGAACTCGAATGTTATTCTGAAATAGTTCGTTTATTAATCTGGCGAATGCGGTGGCCGAAGGTGGCCGAAGGAAATGTATTTTAATCCAGTTCCGCTCGAGCAAGCGGTTCATGAAACGTGAAAAATGATCTCACTCAATATATGTATGCCTTCATACAAAGTACTACGTGTGTATATGATACACCGCACTTGTGACAGGTTTATTTGCATATATGTATGTGTGTGTGTATGTGTGTATGTATGTATGGTGGCTTCGTAACATAATGACAACGCAATATGAATGGCCGTTCCATAGATCTGACATTTTCACACTAAAAGAGGCAAAAAATTCGCGTAACGATGAACCCGTAGTAAGGGAACAGTCAGGCGACTTACATTTTAGAAGATTAATGGTCGAATCATCAATCTTCTAAAATATTCCGATAATAAATCTCAGCCGGAGGAGGGTTACACTATATTTACGCACAAACGTACGATATGTTCAGTTTTATTAAACTACAAGAAAATATTTGATAAAACGCTTCATTATTCAAGGAGCGGCCCACAATCGATACGACCGCCGCAGCCTCCCTCACCTTCGGCCGCGAAAGGGCCAGCCCTACGTCGAGTGCGCACTCCATTATGCAATTTAAAATCATATTCAAAAGTTCTACATGCCTAAATAACCATTCGAACAACCCACTCTATAAAATGCCATCGGATCATAATAAAAAGTCCTCGCGTGTGAAAGACGCGCCCTCCCCCACTCCCCCGCTCCCGCCTCACCCTCACCCTCCCCCGAGGACACCCTCACTGAATATAGCATGCATTATAACCGACTCCGCATGCAGAGCGACGCAAACGTTCATTTGCCGCATGCCTAAAAACAACCACGAGCTCATCGCCGTAAGGTGCATGTCGCTCTGGCAGCCGATTGGCGTTTACGTCGTACGTTCCCTCCTCATAGGCTACGAAGCCTGCAAGTCTTGAGATAAAATAAGGTATTAATCATTGAATTATAGTTCTGGTCATGAGGCTTTGTTATGACAACGCGTTATTGCACATCGAGTGTTTTTTATCTACCCTTCGAGTGGATTGCCTCATGTATACGGTCGCAGGTGTCGCCTCCGCTGCGAACAATATGCTAATAGCAACTGTGATTGTTCTATTAGTAATATGTTGTGTGTGGGTGGGGTGGGGCGCCGTGGGGTGGGGTGGGGCGCCACCTGCCGATGATGGCTACGGACACTATTTATTGTAGTGATATTAATTGTTGACTACTTAATTACAATATGAGCAATGCTCAATGAGCTGTTTAATTGAATAATAATATTCTTTTATTAGTATTATTATGGAAAAGCTGCTTTTGCACCAACGAGTGTAATGTATATAACGCATTTGATGTGCATCTCGTTTGTTGCAGATGCAGCGACCTCCTTCGACAATAAGACATTTCATTGTTTACATATTAAGTAATACTGTATGTTGATTTATTGTATCTGCAATCTTAAACCACTGCATTGATTTTTATAATACAAAAAACATACGTTTTCTTTTTCAGTCTCTCTGCTTCACTTCAGTCAGTACCTTGTACAGTTCTTCACCTGTTAATTGGATGTAATCATCTCGAAAACTGCAAATTCCATTACAGAAGCACAGGGACGAGAGAGTCACCATCAAAAGGGCTACTACTTTGTGAAGACTTACTACTGAATGTGCTATAGGTAATGTCAGCGTTTCAATCTGTTTCCGTTTGGATAATGTTATCTGTGTGAATTTATGCATTTGTATATTCTTATACTGCGGCAGAGAGAGAGCGAGAACGTACTGCTAACCCTTAATACGTTTCTGATATTGTAGAACTACAAAAGATTTCCAGCGGTGTCTATGGCGATGAGCTGACCCGACAACTGTGTTACTATGCACCCAACCGCTCCGTTCCGCGCTTGTTTTCGGTGGCATTTGCTCCAAGCAATGTGATGTATAATAGCCCCATTTGATTTGTTCCATTTGAAGCCTAATAAGCTCAAGTCTATTTTGCACTTGGCTTTCCTATAACACTCTATGTTGGAGCAGCAGACTGGCATTCGTATTTAATCATAATGTATATAGTTTTCTTCAGATGTCTATCACAACTATTAGGTTAACTAACTTAGCTTTATTTCTCTAGTGTAGTGTAGTTGTTACTTTCATGTTATGGTTTGTTTGTGTGTGTGTCTAAATAAATAAATACATGAAACCGTTCATATTGAACATTTACATATACGTTTCTGTGTTGTGTTGTGTTGTGTTATATTAACAGCGTAATGGCATCGAGCGAACGCGCCGATGATTAACACTCGCATGAACAAAGACCACAATCGTGCTCGTGTGCTCTCGTACATATTTCTGCAATTGATTAGAACAGGGGCTCTGTTGTCATGGCGACGGTGCAGTGCCCCCCGGCCCCCTCACCCCCGTCCTGTATGCCGCCCGCCCTGCCGTCTCCCGCCCGCCCACTGATATTACTCATTGTTGAGATCGCCCGTAAACTATAACTTTGTAGAATGTCGCCGTTCCTTCGAATTAGATTTCTTAATACAAATATTATGTGATGTTCGTTTATAATATTAAAAATATATGAATTCTGCATTCTCCTTTACATCACAAACACACATGGATATTAATAATATATTAATTAGGAAATATGGTCTCGTATATACAGCGTGTTGTAAATAAGCAGCCGCCTATTGTTGACAATTAGTTCAGCGACAGTTAGTGGCACAATAAATAGTTCGGGTGTTTGGATGCTCGCAATAAATACTGACAACTAATTACGAACAACGTGCACTCCACCACACCCACACCCACACACCCACACACCCACAACACTCTACTATAACATCTCTCTCTTATTAATAAGAGTGCGAAGTTATTGTTTAATTAGATTTGTCACTTCGGTGTTGTTCTTCGGGAATGCGAATACCATTACATCGTATGTGAGCACAAAATCAGTGCGCGAATGTGTGGATATGTCCAAGTTATCGGGCGCAGGCATTCGTAGATGGGTGTTGCGAGCTTGTGCCGGACCTACCGTAACGGCCGGCGTCAGTGGGCTTAATTACGACCCCGAACAACATGCAGCTATGAGGATGTGGATTACTTGCCTTTATAGTTTATATTCCCTATTATTTCGTAGCAATGACACGAACATGCATGATACACCCGCATTGCTTATTATGTGTCACATTGAGGACATTTCATCAACATATTAATTGCGACGGAGCACACTTGTGTGTCAAATGCCGCATCCATTCCGCGTGCAGCAGCGAGGGGTGGGCAGCAGGCAGTGTGTCTTGTTGGTGACATTAGCCGGCGTTGGCAGCCGAATGGAAGCGTTCTTTCTATTGGCTCCATTTGAATACTTCAATTAGCAAATAACTCTGCTGCTTAGAATTGCATGCGCACGTTGTATTGCGACGTCCCCGTCCCCTGCTGTGGGGTGACTCCCTCCTTCATTACGAGAGAGGAATACGTTAGCATGTATTTGCATAAGCCCTCATCAATACTTCCGATCGTATTGATTTGTGCACACCACGACCACTACATATTGGCTCCGGCTATCAACTATTTTTCAATGTTTGTTTCTTGTGCAAATCCTTGCCTTTGCATTTAGGACATTGTCATTAGGAAGTGTCATGTGTGTGTCAACGGCGCTCGCTTTATTAATAAACTAGTTTTTACCCGCGACTTCGCTCGCATTTAAGTCATTAATTAAGCATCAGAGATCATTTCAATATGATTCCAAACAGCTGAAACTATAGTCAATTGGAAACTATAGTAAAAAATAATTATTTTTCTTAATAAAAAGTATCCTATGTTACAAAATATGTGTACAAAGTTTCATGATGATCGGTCAAGTAGTTGTTGCGTGAAAACGTAACAAACAACTCACATTCACATTTATAATATTAGTAGGGATATAAACCTATTAAAACTATACGACACATGACATGAGATGAGCAACTGCCGCAGACACACTACAGAGCGCGAGGTGTAGACATCCCATCGTGGTAACACTTCTTCCTCTGCGCTCATTGGATAGTACTGTAGTCACAAACATGATGAAGTGGCTAATAATAATAATATGAAAATGCTATCATGCGCTGTTCGGTTGCACTCGCTTAGGCTGAAAGTAATCGTTCGTCTCTGAAAGCAGCATTACCCTATGGTTACGATCGGAGGCGCACAGTTAGTAATTGAAAAATCTGTGCTCCTCCCCACTATACCGCCTAGACTGGGGGGCCGGGCGGGGTGGGGCGGAGGGGGTGCGGTTTAATGTCATTGTTGTAGATAATAATTAAATATATTACACTTATATAGTTGTAGAAGTGAATTAACAACAGCAGCTTGTAATATTAGCAACGATGTCTGTTTAGTAATACAACATTGGCTGTTAAACTCAATATAATGAAAATCACACAAAATGTCGTTTAAGGAAAATTGCTTCAATCGCGGGTATATATATTTCTTCGGAAATTCCACGACATTTATAGTGAATGCTAGAATACAATATACATTACTCGTTCTCAAATAATATATATGTTAACGCCTCGTTGTAAATCGTCAGTGTACAGTTTAGTTCTATGAATAAACAAACAAATTAGTAAAATTAAGAAAAATGTCGTTCTCCCATTCCCCTTTGCTATTTTTGTACGTTTCTGTTACATTAAGCGTTTTATTATTGTCTGACTTCGTTTTATTGGTTTGATTGAGTTTCATTGCGTTTGCCAATTATCAATTACAAAATTATATTATTATAAAGTATGCTCGCCTACTTGCCTGAAAATGTCTGAAATTGCCTGAAATTGTCATACCTACATGTTCGTTCTGTAACAATTGCATTCGTTGAAGACATATTTCATGAGATATACCTCGCTGTTATATACGAGATATAAAAATGAAAATATTTCAGTACAGCGCTGACGAATGGCGAACGGCCTCAACCCCCCACAACATGGTGGGGAGCGGTTCACCCACCACCCACCACCCACCACCGAGCACCGAGCACAGAGCAGCCACCACTGACCGTTGTGTTTTATATTAGTTTTAAAATGGCAGTTTGCTTGAAATTATTGCACTTGGACATTCTTCATTCTCTTGCAATAAATATTATACTACGAACACACGCGCCACGTGATACGTCTCACACGAACGCTGGTGGTAGACATTGTTTGCATATTCCTTCATTATAAAACGCACACCAGTACATGCTATATGTACATAGGTACACGGCTAACAAGTTTATGGTGGCAATTTTGGCAACAATCAAATTACAAGCGGAGTCAGTTGGGGGACTCCCCGCTATCTTGAAAAGGTACTCAATATGTAATTCGCAAAATTGTACGTAACCTTTAGAAAATGTAGTCGCGGAGGGTCGGCGGTCTCCTTCGCCCTCCCTCGTGACATATTGAAAACATTTGTGAATTTATTGTAAAAACCCGGGGATTTGAATTCCGTCCGAGCGGCCGCCGGGGACTGGACCCTCCGCGGTGCGCAGCCGTTCTGCCTTTTGCGAGGACATCGCTGCCTGCTGCCTGCGATGACTGCCCGCGGACGCTTTCCTCAGAACTAACAAAACCCTAAATTTTATGATATGAATAAAATCATCATTAATGACATACTCGTACTTTTCGTTTACGTATTTGTTTTATGAAATGCGTGTGCTGTCATGTGTTAGCGCATGTTAATGCGTGTCAACGTGTGGTCACCGGGCGTAGGTATGTCAATAAAGCTAGCGAATGGAGTTTGGAAATTCGCTACATTCGTACTGTTTGTATTTGCTGCGTTGGCTTCTTCTACAAAAAAGAGCGTACCCCCGGCCCCCGCCTGCCCCCGCTGCCCCCGCTGCCGGAACACTTCCGATTCTATTTATTTTGCGTTCTTTCCATTTGAGTATAATTTGTATGAGTGGAGGAAGTTAGAGGAACTGGAAGGTACTCAGCATTTTGGATGGTTTCGCTGATGCACCATAGAGGCTGCCAAATGTGATGCCACATCGTGTGATCTTATCTTTAAATGGATCCGTCACATATATCGACATGTGTCACACACAGATGCAGCAGACATGTAGCCATATATGTGTGTGTTGCAGTGTATGTAGTTATATTTAGTGTTATTGTTTTTTATGTTTGCGGCCAACGTTATGCATGATCAGCTCGAATTTGTATTTACGAGTTGGAGGGTTGGAGGGGGCCCGGGGGGGGCAGGGGGGGGGGTCGTCATGATGAAGTCCTTTATATGTTATTTATTGCTCCGTTGGGGAGCGATGCGACGTTGATATATATTTGCAAGTTTGTGTTTTATGATGTTGTTTTTTGGTACTAATTAATGGATTATGCGTTTCAGTGCCGCGTTGCCGTCTGCAGAGAGAGAGAGAGAGAGAGAGAGAGAGCGTCCGCGCCTTCACACGAATGGTCATCAACACATATTGCATGAGCCCGCATCAAACGTATACACGATTATTTGCGCAAGTTGTATGTTGGAATGATGACCATCAAAGTATGCCATAATGCCAACGGATTGGCTCCATCGTGAGGGCGTAAGGGCGTTGTAGCAATTTCACACGAACCTACAAAACGTGATATTGTACAACTTCTGTAAGCAATTTCATTTCTTTCAATAATCATTACTACAATATAGTTGTCCATATTGCATGTTCCATATGCACGTGCATATTATAATGCCTTAGTATCTATCAGCAGTTACACTTTTATGCTTAAAAGTGCATCATCATCCTGGCTCGGAGCTGTTGATGATGATGATGATGGTCAATTGGTGTGTCCTGCTGACTTTGCCTTCCCTTGCCATCTACTATATTGTTTCATGGATCGTTGTTTTGTGTTTCGTATGAATTGGATTCGTTCAAAGACAAAACGTGTTATTTCTCGCGGACGTCGGGGGTTGTGCGAGGGGTGGGGGATCCGAAGGGGAGGGGGGGTTAGTTTGTAGTATGTAGTAATATTTTTACGATGGCGTTTTATTGTCGAACCGCGATAAATTTGTCATCGCATCGATACATCAAAAAGCTTCACCATTTCTTATACATACTTACTCACATAATGTGTATATGTGTTCCAGATGATGCCGAGGATTGGCCTGGATGTGCTGCAGACGAGCGCGGCGAGGCAGCTTCAGGCGCGCGATGCCAACAGCTGATTTGCATGGCTTTCTTTATGTCGCGTTAACATACAGATAGTGATGTATGTTTGTGTATTATCGATGATCGCAATGCAAACACACTTATCGAGGCAGACATACGACGTAGCCGCACGCATTATTGAGTTCATTCGTGATTGGGAAGTATTCATACGGTCTACGGTGACGCTCGTTTTCATTTAAATTACTAATAATCAATACGACCGCAATAAATCAATTCAATTGAAATAACTGTTAATAGTTTTATATGTAATTTTATTAAGTTTCCATTATTAGGAGCATCATCCCACCAAGCTGTCCCTCCCATACACGCAGCACTCAAAGTGTGGCTTCTAACATTGTATAACAATCCTTAATCTAACAGTTAGCGCATTTGCAGATTAGGTGCCGAGGTATTACAATATATTAAGTTGAGCATTACGTTCTATGTCTCATATACATACATGCATACTTATATGCTTAAAGAATACAAATAAGTTTGTTACTTTTATATTCAGTTGTTGATAGATTATATTAGTGAGGGGAAGTGAGTCAGTGAGCTGTGCATGCGGCGACATGGACTTGAGACAGGTACGAACGACCACTTGCGCAGGCGTGAGGCGGAAAGCTCATTCCATCTACCAATTAATTAATGTATCATTTGCATATTCATCATCATTTACATACATACATACATGCATTCCCGCACATTGCTTACTCACACTGTTAGTGCCTAAGTCGAGCAATTATCCAAATTATATGCATACTAATTATATTATTAGGTTAATTTAAATATAATCTTTTCAACATTGATATGCGGTTAGTCGTGTTATTGTCGAAACCGCACCTCTCTGTGAATCATTCACGGCAACCACCAATGAACAATTTGCACCTTGTTGCGTTGACATAAGGTGTAACGCGTGACCCACTTTCGGACATGGAGCAAACATTAGGTACTCCGCGACACCTGTGCTCGACGTACATGACAACATTCGCACAAGATAACGCGAAGAAATTCACCAAAACACTTCGCAATAAAAATGATAATTTCGATTAATTTTGTGTGTCAGTCATTGACATGTTGTTATCTTCACGACCGCGGAATGTATAAGCAGAGAGTATATTTTATATAAAGCATAAAAGGGAGGACACGAACAGACGTGTAAACGGTGATAAGTGTATGAAATCGCATGCTTCCCATATTCGGCAAAGCGCCAAACGCCATTATTACGATATCACTGAAGGCATTCCATAAAAAGCGCGAAGGGTGAATGCGTAACACTGGCACTGGCAATTAGACACTTTTGTAAATATAATTTGTACTCGTTTGGTTTTGCATCTAATTGCCGCACCTGTGCCCGGTGGATGCGTCACACTTGCGGCACACTCGGTGCCTGTTATGCGCCGATATGTTGATATATGTATGTAGTGCTCTGAATTATTGTAACACGACCTTTGTAATAAACTATTTATGCCAATATATGTGTTTGTATGTGTATGTCTTTTATTTCAACGTGATTGAATGGGTCACTTTGCATGCACGTGTATTCGAATGCATCAATTGCATCGACCTCGCCAATTACCGACGAACGCAAGAGCGGGCGTGTGTCTCAGGAACAACTCCCATTCTGTGACAACAGAGCGGAGCATTGTCATCATGCGATTTGCGTAAACAGCAATTATATTGCACGTAATGAGACGGCCATTATTGCAATTAATGTCGCCACGCCACGCCACACCACACCACATTTACATATTACAAACTATTCCATTGATCATAAGTGATACGTTTACTGCGATACACATCTTTATACATGATGGTGGCCTTTAACAGGTGGCAAATGAAGCCAAAGCACATCATATATGCAGATCGTAACCATCACACACTCGAAAGCGTCATAATGATGCATGCGGTTACTGTTATTTATGATGGCTCCTATTTGTAATTGGTTAATGATAGTGAGTGAGTGAGTGAGTGAGTGATGCACCCATATAGTGATGTTATCACAATGTTGTCAATTGATGACAATTGTGCGTTTTATACAATTTCATTTAATTCAATTGACTATTAAGTATCGTTATTATTGTTTAATGTTCCGTTACAATTAATGACATAAACGAACAAACAAATTTGACACACAATGCAATGGCGTTGTGGCGATTCTGTCTCCCGCCCACAGGTGGCGCTGGCACACGTCGGTGAATGAATCCTTCTACTGCACTAGGATAGGCACCTCTAAAACAGATTAACCCTTTATCTGGACATCCAGAGCCGACGTGTAATGCAAATCGTGTTTCAAATTTACACATTATTTGCTTCTCTCTTACAAAAAAATATTAATATTGCGTTCAAATAAATTAAATGCAATATGTAGCTTCGTAACTATAAAATTGAGAAAACATGCATTCCTTAATTGTTTCATACAATCTAGGCATATGGTGGCTTGACCTCACAGACTGCGCGAATTATGCTGTCAACTATATCATGTGCGATGCGTTTCAGTGGAATGAATGAATTATATCCGCGCGGTGACCGAATTGCGACCGAAATGCGACTATGGAAAACGCGGAGACGAGAGGGCATCTCGGCGTAATTCAAACGCAGATGATTGGCCGTGATTACAAAATGAAATTGATCCCTTCTCCATTATCTAAGTTATTATGGCAGCCATCTCTGTTGTTTAACTCAACTCTTGTTATCGGCATTCGGATCTGCTTCCTCCTGCAGCTCATCGCAGCCCATCGCAGCACACAGATGCAAGCCATTCTCCGACTACTGCCTTTATTGCTATTAACGTGTAATAATATCAAGAAAATGGTATTTATGCTAGTAATGCGATTGCAGATGACCGGAATGACGAAGGTGGAGGACGAATCGACGTGGTAAGGGTAATGCGAACTGTCGAAAGTGCATTCGTTGTGCATAGTGCATATTTATGGCGAGCATCGGCGGGATGCTGCGATGGCGGCCTCCGCTGGACCACTGCGCCGGTGCTTTATGGTTATTAAACTAAATCCAATCAGCGATTATGCTGCCCGCTCTGTGCTGAGTAATAGTCACTAGTGATGCACTAGCACGCGCATATCGATGGCTGATTATATTGTATTGAGTGCAACCAGCAAATCATATACGAGGTTGTATGTTTGGGGAACATCACTGCGAGGAGACCACATCTAAATATGTGCGTGCACTACTGTTATAGTGCTGTATTGATTATGGGAGTGTTCTGTGTGCCAGATTATATATTTGTGCAGCTCAAAACCAGGCAGCAGTTGTTCGTGTATAAGTCCAATGATAATAATAATTCAGTCTGTATCGACATTGTGTTGTGTCCCTATTGTTGTTTAGAGATGCGCGGGCGCACGCGGTCGTTCATTTTAATAGTTTAAATACAGCGGACTGCACAGGCGCACTATGCCGTAGACGGTATCGCCGGGAACGCGCTCATGCCAACGTATTTATATTGGAAAACAAATGGAGCGCTTTTTGTATTCGGATTTCTGTTGTTTCTAAAACAGTGACCAATAGTGTTCACAAGCGCAAACCTAATCGCAGATGGAACGTTTGCTTGTCACCATGGCCATCGTGCTCACCGTGTCTCTGCCTACCCTACAATAAGCTCTGTGCTATATTATTACAGCATCCCTTTAACGAACGCTCGGGATAAATATCACGTACACAAAATTTCCTAACATTATAGTAAAAAAAAACTCTTCTTTTATAATATGCATCATGTAGACGCAACAAAAACATAGACAAGACACTTTGATGACTTTGCATGCATCATTGCTGTGATTTCGTATTTATAATCATTTTGAATTGCCTGTTGCAAACGAGAGGAAGCAATGGCAATGCTGATATTACCAAACAAGATCGAACGCACGCTCTGCAATGTTAGTATGTAGTCGCGCCACCTGTGTGAGATTGTTAAGTCTGCGAGCGCTCTTGGGATTTAATGCGAGTAGTTAAAAGTTAATAGCGGGTTTGTGGCGGATTATAATGCGCGTACGCAAATCACGCCGCGCGCTCGGTCGTTACACCGCGCCGGCCACGCACACAGGCGCACACAATGTCACTATAATGATGGTGTTCGGGTATAGCCGAGTGTGTTTTAGTAGCAGCCGTGGCATGAGTGGGATTGCCATCACATCGCTGCGAGGATTATTACGACATGTTATACATTAATGGGGGATCGATTATATAAGTGCGTACTTACTGTATTGTCTCACTGTCTGTCAAAAAGCAAACTCAAACATTAATAAGAAGTTGTAATTTTCCATCAACGAGGAGTGTCTCGCATTGCCTATGAAAAGAAAATATTTGTAGTTTGATAATCCTAAGCCAGATAGAGGAGCCCCACGTCAGGGCGCTCTGACCCATCACGTGAACAAATAATATAGTATTAATCATAAAAAGCAATTCATTGACCAATGATTGTTGTGCATTCATTTATTTATTTTCTTTTGAATACATATTGATGCAGCGACGCAGATTATCGAGTGTTTGCATGCGTTAACATAACTGTTGATAGTTTGCAATGAGTGTCCGTCCCGAATCCAGTTTTCAGGCGTAATGCGATTTACCCTTTGCATGTGATTGTTCATTCGTAATTTCGCAATAAATTTGAGAACAGGTCACCTATGTAGCATATTTCGCGGTGCTACACTCACTCGCACAGTGAGGGGGTAGTTTTCAGCAAGCCCAGTTAGTGTGGGACAGAGGGACGGAGGAGGGACGGGGGAGGGAGCCAGTAGCGAGGGCAATGAAGGTACAAATATGAGTGTAAATAATGTCTTCATACACAAACACGTAGACATTGTGAGCATGTTTAGTATGTTATAAATAATTTTGCAACTTTTTATTCATTTCTCTCAAGAAACTTCTCATCATATGTCAAAGAATAAATATAAAGCAGACAAAGAATCGAATAGACATTTTTAATTTCGTGATAATACCCATACATGCTTAGCTATATTATATATTATTGTGCATCGTTGTATTGCAGGTAACTCCCCACTCCCCGTAATCTGCTATTTATGAATAATGTTTTATTCCAACGGCGTCTAACTCCATCCCCTGCCCCACCCTGCAACCCCCACCGCACGGCTACCGGCGACTAAACCTTCAGGGGTGCTTCTTTTGTTGATTGTTTCGCGCGTGACAATAAATTGTTTCAGTGTAAATTGTTTCTACTTGAATGTCACGTTAAATGAACAGCTAGCAGAGAAGCCCCTTGCCCGAGAGCCCCAATGCTACGAGACGCACAACGGACGATGGCCGGACTCATTTGCATGCCCCACTTTGCATGTTCGACACATTGCATTGAATGCATTGCGATGCACCTAATTCTGATTTTACACAGGTTTCGTTGGCAGCCCTATCTCCGCGTCTCATTTATTGCTTGCTTTGTTTTACCCCCGCGCACCCTCTCGAGACCTCCCCCGTCTACCCCTGGCGGTGTACGTCGTCTTGTGCCGCCTTTAATTAATGGAATAAGTCTCTCTTTTGAGAAAGTTGACTCCCCACACCCCACACCCCACACCCCCCGGCCTCCACCGCTCGTTCGCTTGTGCTCGCATACAGCCTTAAGCAATAATTTAATTTTCTTATATTTTATGAAGCAACACTGAAAACTAATATTTCACCAATTTGCATGTTGAATGTAACAACGATAGTTCTATTGAAATGTTCAACATTTGCGAGTCCTCGTGGGATGTATTAGTGAAGGTGAACTTGCATCGGCGCTCGTGGATGTCTTCGGGGGTTGGAGGGGCATCGGGAGTGGGGATGACGGGGTTGAGTGGGGTCAGCAAAGTCATAATGATATATTTCTGGTGGCGCGAGTAATAATGACTTATATACGTGATCCAATTATTTCAGTTGCCTTCATTAGTAGCCTAAGTGAGAAATATTGCCAGCTTTATTACTACACTAGGCATAGTGGCAGCCACCCCCACACCCCCGCATCTGGCTGCACCAAACGCATTTACTGCACACACGAGAACAATTTTGATTTCACAAATATTCTTTATATAGACATTTATTCGCAAATATGCATCAGATGGCCAGATGAATGTCCGAGCGAGTTTATATATTTATTTGCGACACAATTCCGTATTATTATTATGTTAGTAAATGCATAAAACATAACACTTATTAGGAAAGCATACTGGAAGCCATAGAGCGACTTGCATCGGCTGCATTCAATCGCATTCAACTGCACTTTTTGCCACTTGGCGATGCAAGTTATATAAATAATGCATAAACGGTGAGAGGAAACCATCAGAGGCCGCGACTCGCACTAACATGCAGCCAGCAGTTCTTATAACGCGCTCGGCTCATCGCAATCACACGCTAATCAGACAGGCCGATGCCAATAACTCGTCCTCATGAGTCCTCGCGCGTGTCGCCCGTATTTGTGTTCATCCAGTCGATGTCAAATGTCAACTGCAATAAACTATTTTGTTCCGAGACACTTCACACAACCCTTACCCTCATCTCGATACGAGTACACCACCTGACCTCTTATATAAACGCAATGTGTGTGTGTGTGTGTGTGTGTTTGGCGCCATCATACATATTTAGATAGACATTTCCAGGTAAAGTCGTTCATAGATATGATTGACAAGGAATGACAAAAAAGTACATTGATCAGTATGCGAGTGAGTCGGTGCCACAGACGTTGCAGCGGCTGCAGAGGCAAACACACTCGGAGGCGGCGACTGCACTCACCCGTTGGCCTGTCTGCGTGTTCATGGCTCTATGGGCCGTTCAAAGACATATAAAAATGCCATTGAATCAAACAGCATTTCAATACGTATAATTGTCAGTTCATAGAAACGGCGAACGATGGTGGCGGCGGTCAGTCGTGCGGTTTTTTATCCGCAACCGATGAGAGCGAGTCATTAGCGAGAACCGCGTCTGCCAGCGCCCTCTGCTCCCAAACAATATCATTGTAATGCATTTATAATAAGTGTGCGCACGACTCCTAGACGCAAATGCAATATGAGCTCTGTTATTATGAAATTAAATGTTACATTTGTATTAACATATATGAGATAGATAATGAAGGTGTTTGTGAGTATTTTGTTGTATAATTGTTATAAATTAGTTACAATATTGTATGCAGCCATCAGCCATCAGCCATGTTCGGGCATCTCGGACACGCGTAGTGACGTCCCTGAACTGAGCGGGCCTATCGAGTATCGGCAACGGCGACATGAGCGGCATCTCACATCTCTAAGGTATTAAAGTGAGATGGCTCTAAACAGGACTCGAACAAACGTACACCTTTTTACAATAACTGTACAGGTGCATAATAAACATAAACGTGATCAGCGAATCGTCGCATATCGATGTCGGGTGGCCCAACACTATGCGGCTGCTACCGCGATGTAGAAACGGGTAGGTCGGAGTAATGATTGATGATGTTTAGAAATTTAAGAACAATTAGTGTCTTATGGTGAACCAAACCCTCGAGCAAATCAACCAAACTATGTCTTCATTTACATTACTATGCACGCACACACACACACACGCACACACACACACAAACACGCACACAAACACACACACACCAACTGCACATATTAGCATGCGTTTAGTTTTTGCTAACAACAATTATCTCCATTACTATGCAGAGATAATCTGACCGCCTCCCCCTGCGCCCCGCCACCCCCGCACGCAATAGTGCTGTGATTAGTTCGCACATTTCATTTGCCCAGCTTTTAGTCGTCGATGTTAATTACCATATAATTATTGCATTATAACACGCATTCGGTTGTCGTTAATCGCATTCATAATATGTTGTTACGTGGAAATCCATACAATTATGTATTATATTAAGTATACCTAATATGCTTCATGCGAGGGACGTGTGAGTTGTGTGAGTCGTGCGAAAGTGGACTGATGAATGCGCACATCACTATTCGTTAGTGGTAGTTTTTGCGTCAATGCCGGAGCCGTGGGAGCACAAGCGCACTCACGGCAACCGGCCGGCATAGTGGTGGTCACCAGGAGACGCTCGAGGGCAGATATCGATATATCATTAAACTTTATGCAATACACATACATAGTTGACGTTGTGTGTGTGTGTGTGTGTGTGTGTGTGTGTGTGTGTGCGTGCGGTCGTGGCGCTGATAATCTAGTTAAATATATTTATTGTTGCTCGGAGGCACGCTCGGAGTGCAGCCTCGAGTGCAGCCCCGAGTGCAGCCTCGAGTGCATCGCTATGAACAGGTAATTTATGCATCGGCCAGCTGTTTATTTATACGAGTACACTAATAACTTGAGAAATAAAACGTGGATTATGAACACGACCATTCGACCATTCGGCCGTTGTCCGCGATTATGAACACTGCCACGCACACAATACGGCTGCGATTGCTTCGCCATTATACTTATTTGCTGCATCAAACACTTTGCAATAATATAATGCACGCACAATGAAGCATCTCTTCATCTCAATTTAATGCAATTAAAATGAATCGATCGGACGCGAATGTCCATCACATAACATGACGCATGCAGAGACGGTGCAGCACATGGCGGGCAGAGTGTGCCCTGTCAACCTGGAAAGTGGATTCGCTTCGATTTCTGCGCGATACAACACTAGCTAATATCGATATCTTATAAATGTGCATTTGTACATCACTAATTGTCTCGGCCGGTTGCTCTCACGCACGTCGTTTTTCCATAGTGGCATTGCGGGCTCCGGTGACCCGGCCACGTGATACGGGACCCACAACAATCTGTGCAGAGTGAGCCCCCTCGGACAGCCGCCCCCTGCCCCCCGCGCCCGCCAAGCAACCCCTTCTCGCGACATCTGTTCCACATGACTATATTACAGGTGGTGTCGTGATTTATGATCTCTGTTTGTTGTCGTTTGTTATTGTAATTATAAAAGGAGATCGTGTCTCGATGTGTCTCGGTGTGTCAACTGCGACGTGTGACATTTGTTTAATATTCACCTGCACAGTTGATTATAGTGCAGCCAGTGTGATGCCGTTACAGCGAGGGGGCGCACTCAAGGTTAGCGCGAGTCGTGTTCGGGCGCTCATATCGATATAGTTTATTGCGCAGATTGTGATTATATCGGCTCACGACACCGCACCGGCTGGACACCCCTGTTCTAATTACAATGGAATATCGAGCAACCAGTACGTGCATATGTCATGAATGAACAGTGAGTTATTTCGTTGATGGCAACTTAAGGACATAAAAAGAAACTGCAGAAGAGACAACATTTTCACTCAGGAAAAGCAGGTTCTCAAAAATGTATGAATGCGAGTGTGTGTGTGTGTGTGTCTAATATGAAACGATCTATACGCACATATGTGCACTTTGTTAGTCTGCGTCTGTCTTGTAAAAAACTGTTGTGTTATGTATGTCGGGGCATGGACCACCAGAAACAGAACACCACACGTTAGTCATTAAGCAGGACAACAGCGACGACGAGGGTGCGCTGTATAATTAGGTGTCCTTGGCATATGCGTGCGCGCATCACATTAGCAGGGAAAGTGAGTAATTACCCCCACCTACCCCCTACCCCCTACCCCACCTAACCATCTGCATGTCTACCGCATCGTAACACTTTCGCTATTGTAATGAATTGGTAATTGAATATCCTAATGTCTGATACACTCGCTGGTCTCCCGAATGATCACGAATAGTTGGTTTTTGTGATCTGTCGGCGACCACCGATTGTTGTAATGAGGAGAACACATTCAAATGCGACCGCTTTTTGCCACTCCCATACATATGCCAATGGATGCAGCATCAGATGAGAGATATTCGGCTCATGCTGCATCACACTCCCGCAGTGGGTGCAATGGATGCAGCGGGTCTGATGCGGGAGCAAATTGTCCATGTTGAAGTGTAATAAATAACCGCCTAAGTAAAAAGCGGCAGTTTTTCTCCCGGTTCTTGTTATGCGGATTCCTTAGTTTTTGTGTTGATCGATCGCGGCGAGCGGCGACCACTTTTTGCCGCGGACATTGTGTCCTCTCGAGCCGCATATACCTGTTCGTACGATTTATATTACGTGGCCCGATCTAATTAAATATACTGCATGATATTCTTTCGCAAAAAATATTAAAAGTGCATAACGCCTCGAGCTAAAATCATAACATCCAAGTATGTGAGACATGCTCGTACGCATTTGCATGCGCGCCGATCCGACCAATCGCGAGCGACCTACGAGCGGACCACGCCCACCGCCCCGCAATAGATACACTAACTATTGGTAAACATTTAACAAACAAAACACAAATTACAAACTTAAAGTGCAATCACCACCGCAGCCGCAGCCGACGCGTCGCTCACTCCCTCGCCCGCTCGCTCGGGCAGCCGCAGATCGCGTTTGGAGCCCATGAGTCAGTGCGCGTCTTGTTGATTCCACGCACGACTTGCACAGCACACCTGTTGTAACAATAGACAATGTGCGAACCAAATAATGACAACAAATCGCCTCGACTGCTGCTCGCAACCGCCTCCGATGCAAATGATATCAATGAAAACATAAACTGCTGCCACCACACATACAACACCAACATAGTGCGTATGTATGCATCCCTAAGGCCGAGGTTGTGCCACGAGCGTGTTTGCATGCTTAATGCACTCATCCATCACTGCTGCGCCCGAGATTGTTATGAAATATGTCGCGTGCATTATGAGCATGTTGTCGAGCATATTAGCAGATTGTCGCGGTGCCCCCGTCTTGTGAGTCAATAGCGCTCACCCCTTTGGCCGACCCTTTGGCCCTCTGGCCACTATCGCCTTACGCGGACCTGCGGCACGTGTGCGCCTGACACGCCGAAATCGCCTCTATTAGCGCGCGACAACGCGGCTTTTCCCGTGCCCGCGCAGACGGGGCAATGTTTATGTTTGTGGAATGATTTTTATTAAAATCTGATGTCCGAATCCCCGCGAGGAGTGCGCCGAGAGCTGCCCATTGTCCCGAGCACACACATAAAACTTGTTCGCAAACATCCAACACAATTACGACGGCGCATTTCACATTCCGGTGACTTTGTTTACTATTACTCGCTTTATTGAAAGTAATCGATATCCGGCTTCAAGATCAAACGATACAGATGCCATGAACAGATGATCCCAGCATCCAATGGACCAATTATATGATAGTTAATAATAATTCGAAAGTATTAAACGTGTTAGTGATCACAGCGGGACATTCGCTCGGCCGAAATATAAACAAGCATCACATTTGGCATCGCGGGAGTTCAGGGGTGGCGGTCAACATGTCTCACGAAGAAGGCAATTCTATTCGTAATTTAGCAAACAGGAGTCGCACGATGTGGATTCAAATGCAGTTTGCTCCCTCTGTCCTGTTTGCTCCAATTGTTGAACAGCCAAATTGCTGCAACATCATTTCAATCACAAGTGCTTATGTTTCTCTCAATACGATTGTAAGAAGCCCTCCTCTGAACACCATTGTACATTATTATAGTATACTTTAACACTTCCCACTTCCCGACAGACGCATCTGCATAACTAATGGCACCTATATAATGTACATGTGCGCTGTACGCTGACCACAGCCGATATCTTCGCCAATTCTCATATAAAAGTTACAACAAGCCCGTAATCATATTATGAGAGGTGGCGGAGGTGGCGGAGGGGTAGACAGAGCAACGACACTGTTAGTATGTTAAACGCAGATGTGTGTTGTGATTCGTCATCGCATCAATTTGTACCCCAATTACGCGTCTGTTCCCACGACATCGACAGAGCCAGAGCCAGAGCCAGGGCTCATCAATAGCTCCGCCGGCCAATTATACAATTGCACCATTTCACTAACAATTTACTAATTATATTATCTGCCGATGTGCCGCATTTGCACATATGCTCGCGCGGAGAACGCTGCCAATTTCCGATTGTATACTCTATATCTCGGATCTCTATTAACCGCAGCCGCTCGCTCTCTTTGCGCCACGATTTATTGCACAACACAGCGCCACACTCGCCAATTTGCTAATCATAAACCATTCTTGTTACCCATCATCTGCTAGATACCCGCTTCACTTCACTTACAGCACACACACACACACACACACACACACAAACACACAAACACATACACAGTGTTTGTGCCCATCACGAGTCGCACGCAAATTGCTTAATTGCATGTGTCACACGGAGTCAGCGCAGTGCAACAGTTCACTCCTGCTATTAGACAACGCACACACCTTAGTGGCAAAGTGACGACTGTGCTGGTGTGCTGGTGTCACTGTCTCCGCGTGGTAATGAATGCGCCCACCCGTATCTGCAATCGCGTAATCGCGTAATCGCCGTGATATATTCCAGCACAAAGCCAGCCCAGCACAATGCCAACAAACGCACAATATTTATCACCTCGCCACTTCATCATGCAAAACTAGCATCGGCGGCGCTCGTGCGATAATAGCGCTTAGCACGATCGAAATAGGACGCAAATTACAATTCTCTCTATTTAAATTTATGAGATCGGTTCGTCCGCGAGCTAGAGATATGCTCGCGGGATTGTCGTCCGTTTGCTGCAGGTGTTTACGTGTCATTGTTGCATGAGGCTGCCACGCGATATGCATCGGCGCACAGGTATCAGATGGGCAGTAATTGGCGCCAGTGCCATTGTGCACACGGGATTAACAATATCACGACATATTCCTGTTCGTACTGAATATTAAACATACACCTGTGCCCCACTTCGCCCCACTTCGCCCCACTACGACGATTCCTCAGTTCATACGAAACACGTGATTTGTGTCACAATATATTAACAGAGATATATTTATTCCACGAGCACATTGAATATCAATAAAGGCCGCGCCAGATGTCTCATTTGTGTACGAGCCTCGTAATTGCTGCATCGGTCACGGCTGGCTGGCTGGTCGCGCTGGGCTGCCTGGGTAATGTCTCCACTCGTTACTCACCCGCGGCCGGCTCCAATCACGCCTCATCCCCATCGCACATTCGCTCACACTCGTCAACAACATTAACTGCACCACGACCTCCTGCATACAATCATAATAATATAATGTAGGCGATGATGATGATGATGATGATGTGTTATTATTAATTAATATATTCATTTAAGTTTGAAAATAAAGTGACGTTGTTGTTGAGCGGATGATTTCTTTAGAATAACATCATTGCGTTGTTTGTAATTGTAATAAGAATCCGCCCGTTTGAGTGCAATCAAATGCTGTGACGTAATAGTATATTTGAAAGTTGTTTTACCATCACCGCACCGAGTCGGGTGTTAACATTAACTGATAGTATTGTACATGTTAATTAGATCGAATGACAACGGAGATGCGCCAGATACGCTATAGTAAACAATTGTTAGTTGTCGAACGCCGATCTGTTCGTAATCGAGATGCTGCTGATAGTGTCCGGCGGAACAATGCTTTATTATGAAACTTAATTCGGGCGTAGTGGAGGTCAAGGCACTCTTCCGGGAAGTGGCAGCTCGCAGGTGTCTTCATACGTGCGCGCATACCATATGCAGCACGCAGCGCACGGACGACTCCACATTAGTTGTAACACGTGTCCCCGTCGATGGCACATTCTGCTGCGAACATGATCTAACACTTGCCTGAGTTATTTGCAATTGTATTTCGATTTTAGCATATGATACGTTAAGATGAAGGAATGGCGAAGCTGACACACAGATGCACTTTGATGCACAAAAATCAACACTAATTGTTAACAGAAATGTTGGTTGGAGTTTCAATGTGTTTATAATACAGGCTGTTTCAGTTGTATTTATAAGACTTCAAAGTTGCATTGCATACGTTTAATATAGTACTTTGTCTGAGAAGAAAGTCAACCACACACTTCCAGGGCCTGCCTGACCTTGCACCGTTCTAATTCATCAGCTTTATGCCATCTTAGTAATTCATTACGGCGGTCTGTTTAAACCTGACCACGGGGATGGGCTCTACTCGCAACACCTAATAGTGCACTTCCGGCTCCAAACGTTTAATCAAATCACCCTACTGACATATTATTATGGAGCCGAGCTTATTGTCGTGTTCGATGTCTGCGATGCTATAAGAAAATATAACATGTTTATGGAAAAGTGCGCAGAGAATGAGAACTCTGGATAGAATGAATCAGTCACATGCAAAAAATATTCCCGATGTCACTCCTTCCGCAGGCATTGCCGCCCAGCGTCAACCAGACGCCATGGCTTCATCAGGGGAATATGTTTCTGGCTGCGAACTGTTCAAATGGCGCATCTGTATAACATTTTTATTAGGCAAAAGTATATTGCTGTCAAATTGAAGCACTCTGTATATTCATAAGCGTCAACACCGCCTGCATTCAGATGTGGAATCGTAATGATATTATTCCTGGTTTCTGGAGTCTGCAGAGGCTCGTATGCTCCACCTCCGCCCTCGGGGACTTTCAGGAATAGTTGTATCAATTATTAGCTAATTGTTATTGTTGCAATAATACGCAGGCAGAGCCAGCATGAATGTGGGGTTTCCGTTTTGGGACTCCTCAACAGTGAGCTGGCATTATACAGCATGATCACGCAGGCCCAGTGCTGGCATTAACCAGTCAACTGGAGCTCTACCTACCTCTACTTGATGAGAGTCCGCACGTCCTCTCTCCTAGTGGGGGTGAGGACACGGAGGGGAGTGCTACAGAGCGAGGAGGGCCAGAGGACAGAGAGAGGGAGGCTTATCGAGCGATGCAGCCTTCTGCGAATTTACAATGTTACAGCCGTCCTCTGGCCGGATGCTGCGCCACGCGAATGTGTGCGGTGTGCGTTCGCGGCGTAGGGTCTCAATTCTGTTGTGGCGACGCGAGGCGAACCGGAGAGAGTGTGCGTGGATTTTCCCAGCGAGAAATTCAAATGCGATAAAAAATGAATGTCGGGAAAGTGAATATATAATGTGAACGAGACAGATATATTCGTGGGCGGTACACACCTACCCGCGAGTGTAATACATTAATCATTGCCAAATCACATCAGGGTAGACAGGCGCGATAGACGCGACACATGAGACAAAGCGCCGGAGGTGGTCGCTTGTGCTAATTAGAAATGTGGGTCAGTGTGTCTCGGCCGGGGTCGACGACCTGCCGAATCGCTGTCCTCGCTGCCCACCCTTGTTCTGATGAAGGTGCATTGATTAGTCGCGTGTGTTTCAGATTAGCGGCCGCGTGGAATCGTTCTCGCTGAGGTATCCTTCGTCGCGTCTGAGGCGTATCGTGCACTCGGCGTTGCTCGGTGAGTAGCGGGAGGGCGGCGCGAGCGAGAGGGCAGTAGTCCCGCCCACCGCGCTCTCGCCGCCCTCACCCGTCAGTAGTCGGCGGCAGTCGGCGCCGGACACGCGCGCCTCATGCCCGCGCTGCAACTTCCCATCGATTGCTCCATGGCGCGGCTCAGGGAGCCTAGCTGGCACCCGAGTCTGCCCGCCCAGCAACACGGTAATTCGACCTGCCTGTCTGGTGTGGATCAGTGTGATATATTGCGCGCGTGTGTTTGTGTGTGTGCGTGTGTTTGTGTGTGTGCAGATAAGTATAATAAACTCGGCGACATACTAATATTAGTATCGACAGCCCCTTTTGCTTTTTCGCGAGACATGTTAATAAAATGTCTCCCTTCCGATTTGTAAATCCTCGACACTACATTACAATAAACCGGTAAGCACCTAAATAAGTAAGGGTTAATATATGAGAGTGTCCCCGACCCCCGGGACTGTCGCGGGTCTGCTGCCGGGACACGCACACACGCCCGGCCCACTGCGGCTGTGTTGCTCACATTTGTGAATATTGTAATGTAACATAGTAATTGCGCAGTTATGTAGTGATGTTGCAACGCAGGCCACTGTTGCCGGACGAGCGCGGACTACCGAAATGATTAGCAATAATGATCAGTGACTGCTCGCTGCCGTGGGAGAAGAGTGAACTTTGCATGCGGACACCTGCTCACTTGACTATACTATCACCACTAAATAATAATATTATAACGGTGTTTGAATGATTGTTTGTCTGTCTGTCTGTGTGTGTCTGTGTGTAACAACCCATACACTAATTACTACATAATTAACTAATTTTAATATGAGTTAAGCTCCGGTGATCATTTCACATTATAATTGTCTTATTAAAATAGAATATTATTTTAATTAAGCAGAGATGTAATTGAGAGTCGCGGCCGGCACAGTGAGTGGGTCCATTCATTAAAGTGAGACGACAACCCCACTCTCGTAGGGGGTGGTGAACGGTCAATGACCCCCTCGGTGCTCCCCGATCCCCTCACCCTGCTCGTCGCCAACTAAATGTCTGTTTAATTATTGTAATTATGTGCAGCGGTGAGATCTGCCTAATTAGAGAGATTGATCGCGGCGACAAAAGTAGTCGAGGGTAGACAGGACGCGGACGATTATCGCTGCATTGCAACCACGGCCGGCAATGTCACGCGCAAAACTCATATTTGTTTTAATAACGAGAAAGAGGAATGGGATGAATCGCCGACTGATCTATAGTACTGGCATTTGCTGTCTCATAAATTTAGAACGTGAGCAATGCAAATGTTCTACAATTTGACAAAAATAGCAAAGAAAATAACAATCACTAAGCTCCTTCCACTCCTAGCCTGGAATTATCATGACGCAGAGCAATTTGTGAGATTAAACCCAAAAAGCCGACGCAAATTGTACGACGGGTTTATTAAAACTTATTAAAATGTATTAACTTAATCCAAAAGTTACATGAAAATTTATTAACCGATATTTGTCATGTAGTAAGCGATGGGCCCCAACTCCCACGTGTCAGCTCTCTGATCTTATTGTTGATTTTGAATTAATAAACTAAAAGTAATGTATATACATATGTCTATTGCTCGTACATGAATAATAACAAACAACAGACATTTGCCATTTGCCAGGGTGTGATGTCGCAAACAATGGACGAGTTTGATTGTTTTCTGGTGACATTCGGTATTCTCCAAATCTCAACGTTAGTTACTTTAAATGCAAGTGTGTGCCAAGTTCAACAGTTAGTCCCAATTGGAGCCGAACTTGAATAGTGAAAATGACCTCTTTCTGGGAATAAAGTGCTAAATGTTATTAAATGATATGCCGCGACATTCCTGGAACATTTGCGTTTGCTGGAGATGTATTCCACGGATTGTTCTTGTATTATAGTGTTTCACCTTTGACATTGTTCACGCGTGGAGTGCAAAGCAGCCCAAACTGCGATCCAATCGCCGCATTTTACATGAACAAAACAATAAAACTAAGAAATACAAACATCGGGCCTCGCAAACGCGAAACGATCAGTCCGCAATATATTTCTAATTGCCGTTAATAACACAGGCCAACAATGAAAAACTTTTTTAATAACTGATTTCTGTTTTATTTAGTGAGCTGATTCCAATAATAATAATAATAAAGCCGTAGCACCCACCAATTTCGCACATTTTAATATTTCATCAGAATAATTTTATTATTCAGTATATTTTAATCTTTTAGGCCCAGTTTTTCAATCAGTGTTTTTAGTTTTAACATGATAAACAGTGTTGGTCACTTCATAGAGAACGCACAGAGAAAAAGCAAAGCAAGAAATTTTGTAGAGAAAAGGGAAAAAAAATACAAAAGTATAAATACCTAATATTCGCGTTTCAGTAATTGTTGTGAGTAAAAGTTGTAGCTTAATAAAAAAAACGATGATTATTAATTTTAATTTTTTTAATATTCTCCATTTTTAAAATATATAATCAATATCATATAATGAAAAAACTGTGGGAGATATAAAAAAATTATTATGAAATTCGGTTTGAGCACCCAAAAATACGTAAGATTAGAGGAAATAGGTTTAAAACAGTTTTTACAAACATTTTTTTTTGTTGATTATTTGAGTAATGTCATATTGTGTGTCCCAAATGTGGGAGGGGGAGGGGGATAGCAAACTTTGAAATGCCAACCATTAGTGGTTTGTCGTAATTATTATTATTAAAGCCAATGCGCATTTGGCATTCGCACAATATTACGCTGATGCTGTGGTAGTGATTCCATGAAATAGTTCCTATAGTGTCATATGACGCTGTAATGATGTTGCTCGTCGCGTCGGTGCGAGATTGTCCCGTTTGGTCACTGACAAAGGCGGCCGTCTCTTATCCGATTAATTACATTTCCTTTAGAGTTTCGTGACGCGACAAAAACATAATTAAATTAACAGAAAATCTAGTTTTTTGTGTCCGTCCGAGTGTGGCCAATCGGTGCGCACCACTATGCCGCTTTTTGTGGTCGCTCGTGTTTCACGCCTCTCATTGAGTGGCTCTGCGCCGTCTCGCAGCACTCGGGCGATATTGCAGCTGCGGACCGGCCATTCATCAAGCGGTCCCTGCAGGCCGGGAACAGCCGGGACAGTGGGGGCGGTCAACCTTTTAACTATTCCATCTGAGTTGTAAAGTATCCCCTTCGCCGCGCGATTTATCGGAGGCGCTTTTTCTTATTTAAAAACAGTCGTTATCAAAGGAGCTGCGACCCTCCCGGAGGGCACCTACCTCACAAACACTGACGCAATCACTCTGAGATACGTTCTCAAAGCGTTACGCTCGATCTGATCACAAAACGAACACGAGCACTGGTCGCCGGACATTTTCCATTTTTTATAATTCATTGTAATCAAAGTTGCGACCCGATGGAACGCCACTCTTTCTCTCTATTTTATATAATTTAATTAAAGCCGCTTCAACGACTCTCTGAGCATTGTCCCACCACTCCCACCACTGGGACTGCTGCCGCTACTTGAAATACATTTAAATATGCACGATGATGAGTTGTGATAATTAATTGTACACCGAATGGCTGTTTATGAATCGTCGTAATAGGAATGCCAAATGCCCAAATGCCGTCAGTGGTCCGGGAGAGCGCTCCTCTGGGAGCTATTACCTCCCCTAACTGGCGCAGTAATGTACTTTAAAGTGATATCAATTTATAAGTGCGTATGAGCGAGCAACAATAGCCGATAGAGGCGATGTGCCGACGTGGTCAGCTCTACCTGGCTGCTCTGTCTACCTGCATATGTCTCTCTCTCACGCTCGCACTTAACAGAGAACGCACCATCATATATTAGCGATGCACAAAAACTATTCTTAAGGAGACGCGTCACTGCAAAAAATGTGCATACTCGTTATTCGTATGAATGCTATGAGAAGCAGATGCGCAATGTGCTTCTCTCTGATAAGGTCACTCGAGGGATGGTTGCGCCGTTATCTGTGACATTTACGGCCAGTTGTCGGCGGAGTGCACTCGGCGAGGGACGCATGGACGAAGGTGAAGACGCACCACAATGCACCACAATACACCGCTTTCACACTAATTGTTAATAACACTAACGGTATACATTTGCGTATTGTTTATTCTAAAAAGTAAACAATAATGTCGTAAAAGAAAGCATAAACAAAACGCAATTGTATTTTTAAAATCTTTTTAACTATTTATTATGTCGAGTGGAAGTCATTGTTTGATTATGTCGTTGTTATTATGCGATGACCTTTGCTTCGGCACCGTTACACACCTGCACGCACCGCTATGCCGTCTGGAGGGTGAGTGGCATTCGGCACGGAGGGTGCAGGTGGATGCACCGTTAGCCGCTCGCTGCTGTTATGGCTACTGCGCCGTGACCCAGTGCGTGTGTGCGTGTGTGCGTGTGTGCGTGTGAACAGTGATTCTGAGAAGACCACTGAAGCAACATTAGTCGGAGGTCATGTACAGTTATTCACTAATAGCATCCCTCTGCACACCCTCCGCGCCCTTCGCACCGTGAAATTGAAAATTTGCTATTCGTGTGCGCGTCCCCGGGCGACAATGCACTCTATCGGCGTAGGCAACAGAGTGGACATCGGGTTGGAGCGGGCGTCCGTTCATGTGGAAAGTTTGCTTTGAAATTTAAAATGTAGATAAGCAGTGGCTAACCCTCCCTTCCTCCACGAATCTCACTGAATCCGTCGACAGGACGCGCGCTAATGTACCGTCGCACGCGACCGGCGCATAATGGAATAACTAATCCGAATGGCATTTTGACCGATTGGAAACTTATGGGAGTCCCATTTGAAGCACCCAAATTATGACCGAGGCGTTTGTTTCAGGTGAGAGCGGATGCGAGAGCGGCCGAGAGGAGGACGGACGCTATTCGCGCTGGTACTACAGATATAAACACGGTCAGTATCGACGGCTTCGAGGGTCAGTAGCCGAGTGCTCGTGACGTCGCGGTCGATGACACGCAGATTTGAATATTTGATAATTAATAACATCATTGAGATGTCCGCTTTTATGTTGCCGCGATTAAGCCCGACGTCG
This sequence comes from Tineola bisselliella, assembly GCA_028551675.1. Classification (NCBI taxonomy): domain Eukaryota; kingdom Metazoa; phylum Arthropoda; class Insecta; order Lepidoptera; family Tineidae; genus Tineola; species Tineola bisselliella. The sequence goes on from JAPWLS010001394.1 coordinate 27,996, forward strand.
CCGCCGCAGTTGTCGCGTTCATTACGTCCGTTATGCGCTCCCAGGCCGTGATGCATAAGCGGCGGACTCCTAAACAAACACAGACGAACTGCATTATTTATAAGTACGGTGCCGCTCGTGTCGGACGATCGAGTGCTGGTCGGACTCCTTCGGAGGTAATGAGATTTTCACATTCTTGTGTTCGAGTGTCGCGCCTTGAGAGCACACTACCCTTAGAGGGCGACGGGTAGGGTGCGGTGGGGTGGGGTGGGGCGGGAGGCTCCTTCGCAGAAATGTGTTTTTTAGCAGAAAAAGGAACAAAGCGTGACCCACATATTTTGGGGTCGCCGTGGGAACGAATAACGATCTTACATCTTTTCAATAAAAAACGCATTACCCCACTTTTTTAAAATTTCTTGATAAAAAAGGGAATTGCGCGCGACGAATGCGTTTTGTTTGTGCGAGATATTGAGATTTCGGAAGGGTGAGAATTATGCCAAAAATAACGGCTTTTCTCCAAAAAAATAACTGCTGTTCGTTATGCTGTGAGCGACACCTGGCGCATGGCCCACAAACGCTCGAGTCGGTCGACTCTACTATTCGCCCATATTCGATCACATAGAACACATTAACATGCAAATATTAATGTCTGTAATAAGTTTTAAACGGTTAAGCGCTGGCACGTGCGACCAGTCCCATACACGTGTCCCCGATGTACGCACACACCCACACACCCACGCACAAACACACAATAAGACAGATGCATTTTAGAGTTAATGCGTCAATAGATTGTGTGTCTTTGTATTGATTTGCAACGAGCATGTGCGGAGATGCTGTTGTTGGCTGCATCATATACGCGAAGGCGACTACTCGGAGTTGCATCGTCAGCGTGCCTGCATGCCATCTGCAGTACGTTGGTTAATGAACGTCATTCGTAGGCCAAAATATGCCTAATATAAGTATGTACTTGCAATGGTGGGGGAACATTTACATAACACATAACAATGGCAGATTTAAATCACATTACGATATCACCAGATCGCTTGTGCGTGTCTGCATGTGTGCGTGTTAAGGGTTGGCGCGTGCGGCGGACAGCTGCTCTCTCTCCCTCTCTCTGAAAGCGAATTCAACAGAAAACACTTTGATTTTCAATTTGCACCAGCAACGTGATAGTGCTGCCTTTTAACGCAAACACATCTCACCATTTAATAACTAAAACGCATCGTGCGATTGCAATGTGAGGTGCGTTTTCATGATTTTATTAATTAGGATTCGACTGCTGAAGTGCGGCAGTTGTCAGGTCACGTCGCAATAAATGTAATTGCAATTTGTTGCACACAGAGCACATGCGTTGCAGTTGAATTATCCGTTTTTCAGCTGAAACCCATCTCAACACCGAGTCGCAATTGCATGGCTATGTCATTTTCAGCCAAATAAGCATCTATCATGTTTTACACATTGCAACACAAGTGCACAATGCACATTTTACATTTAAACGCACGCACACGCACACGCACACATATACACGCACACACGCACACACGCACGCACACATATGTGCTGCCTATGATGGTAGTTTAATTGTAACCCGCGACGGATTCATTTTTCAACAATAGACATTATAACCGGCGCGCGCACGCGTTTTAACCCTTCAAACAGCCGAGGGGTGTTCGGGGGGGGTGATGAGGGTGACAGGGGCGCGGGGGGTACGCAAATGAGCGCCGTTTTTTACGAACGGCCACCAATAGCAGTGATTTACATACGCACCACGCCTACCTCTCACACACGCCCGCCCGCCGCTTCAAAATATCCCTCGTATTCATATTTGAGATATGACATTTCCACATGCTTATAGAGGTGCTTGTTATGTCCCACTCATCCCACAATCATTTACGCGCGCAAACGTCGAGGCTGCGAGGAGAGGTCGCGTTATTAACATATCAAAGTGTGGACTAAACCAACACAGAGTCATGAATATATGCATCACATATTGCCAGTTGCGAAAACCACGCGTCGCAGGTAAAAGGGAATAAAAGGTAAAACATTGTGACGCCGGAAAAAACGAACGGATTTCGAGAAAAAAGTGAATGTGCGAGGGGATGATTCAGTCTCGATCGGCGCCCGCACCCGGGAGCACGTCACCATGGTGCTGCTCTCGACCTGCGTGCGCGCAACCTCCACATATCTGCCGCCCGGATACCGTGAGTAGTTAATCTTCAATTGGCCACTCATCTAATTGGATACTAATGAACGCCCGATTGCTGCGACGTGCACAATTATGCGTCCGCGGGGGTGGCGGGGTAGTGCGAGGGGCGGCGATCATTCTGCAATCTTTTTTTATTAATCTGCAAAAACGTATCCAATTCCCGATCTGTTTCTATTGTTGTGTGTGTGTCAGGTAGTCGTTATTTCTAACAATGTGTGTTACAGAGGAGCCGCCGGAACTCGTCAAGTCACCGTCGCCGCCGCCCAGTCATGGTACGTATGCGGGAGGTGCGCGTGTGCGATGCGGGAGGGATGCGGCAGGATTACCGCAATAATGTGTCTTTCAGATGGCAGCGGCAGCGGCGGAGAGGGCGACACCGAGTGCGGCACTCCACCGCAGCAGCTGCACCACGCGGCGATGTTGTCGCACGCCTTGCCGCACTCCATTCTCGTGAGTCACCCTCGCTGTACATTAACCTAATCATATAGGAATAGATCGGTTCGCGACCCAATTCGACCCTCAGAGGAAGGCCGCTCGCGATATCGTCCGCAGGGGTCACCCTTTTCCGACCCACTCTAATTTAATATGTATGAAGCTTTTAAGATGTAAGATAAATACAATTAGATGCGTTCGAGCGTCAATGCGCTGCAATTGGCTCTCTGCACGGTGACACAACTATTCCTGGCATGTTATATCACTCGGGTAAATATTTTGCATGACCATTGCAGAGCGGCGTCGGCGGCGCCAATGCGCTCGCGCAACTGCAGCAACTGCTGCTGTCGGCTGGTGCTTCCACCGCCGCTCCTTCCGCGCACGACAATGTCGCCCTGCAACGAGCCGTGGCTGCCGCCGCCGCGCACCAGCTCAGGCTCCTGGCCGCACGAGCATCTCCGCCCGCTACCGCCTTCCCCACGCCCCCCACACCCCGCGCACGCACCTCGCCCCACACTGCCCACACCGCCCACACCCCGCCTACGCACACTCCTCGGCATCCAGACCCTGATGACACCACAGATCTCGAGGAACTCGAACATTTTGCGAAAACCTTCAAGCAACGACGGATAAAACTGGGTGAGTGATGATCTCGCACTCTGGGCCGCGCTCCGACCGCGCTGTGACAGCATTCTGTCCGCAGGGTTCACTCAAGGCGACGTGGGCCTCGCGATGGGCAAACTCTACGGCAACGACTTTTCGCAAACGACGATCTCTCGCTTCGAGGCGCTCAATCTGAGTTTCAAGAACATGTGCAAGCTGAAGCCGCTCCTACAGAAATGGCTGGAGGACGCGGACAGCAGCGCCCCGGGCTCAGGTCCCGGTCCCCAGCCCGGGGCGGGACCGTGTTCGGAGGTGGCCGGACGCCGCCGTAAGAAGCGCACGAGCATAGAGTCGGGGGTGCGAGTGGCCCTCGAGAAGGCGTTCGGCCACAACCCGAAGCCCACGTCGGAGGAGATCGCGGCTCTAGCGGACGCGCTCTGCATGGAGAAGGAGGTGGTCCGCGTCTGGTTTTGTAATCGGCGTCAGAAGGAGAAACGCATCAACCCTCCTCCCGGCGAGCCGGAGCCTCTGCCGCTGTCTCTGGTGCGGGCTCCGGCGCTCTTCCCGCTGTTCCCGCCGCGCCGCTGACTAACATATCTTGTATATACGTCTGTACATACATATACATATATATATATATTAGGCGATAGAGCGACGTGCGCTAGAGACGTTGCGAATTTTTTATCGAGATGAATTATCATTGTGGTAGACGAGTGTATCGTTGTGTTCTCTCTTTTGTTTAATATTAAATTATGTCGTACGAATAGTGTGACGGGGGCTGCCCGCGAGAGCTCCCGAGGGCCCGGCGCTCTCGCGGTCATCGCTCGTCGCCTCTAGCGAGAATAGAGCGCTGACGGCCGCGGACTGACAGAGAGGACGAATGAGCGAGACGGAATGAATGCGCGGCCGATGGCGCGAAATATATGTTACAATAAACAACATAGTCATTAAGTTGTGTTTTATTTATGCCTCTAATTCATTCGACAATATGTTAGTACGCTTTGCAGCAAATATAAACAAAAGCCGGCTACTCGCATGCTCATCGAAGAAGCCTCTTGCTTAAGTTTCTTCAAGGAGGCACCACGAGAGGGTGTCGCGTCTGATAAACTCCAGCAATTTCAGCAATCACCGTAAGGGATTGTCATTCACGGTCAAAAGACCACGAGCTAAGGGCTTTGCTTCAATCCCAAACGTCACGTGACCCCAATGCGTCACAGTAGATAACCCGACAAAACATTTAAATTTGTTAACCTACCAACAAAATTACATTACAACATTACCAGCAAATTGCATATATGCAAACGGTTCCCAAAGTTGACGGCTCCGATCCAGCTGACAAAAGTTCCAATCTTGAAACCCACCTCATGATTGTCTTTGAAATATTGGTAATAGTCGCGGAACTACTTAATGCCGTCTTATTTGTTCTAATTGGAATGAATAAGTGTTACCAATATGAATGAGGGGCCGGTTGGTCGCGACGCTAAGTTTGCACTATTTGGTAAATTTCACTAAACAACGTTCACTCAAATAATTGGCATACTATATAATGTAGTAATGAACAATAACCGATATGGATCTCAAATATATTCATATATAATACAATTCGTCCGGTTCCAGTTGTTTATTTGAAATTTACGAAACAAAGAAGAAGAAAGAGACTTTGAGAACAATAGTATTTATTTCGACAATGGAATGAGCTTTCGTATATAAAACGCCTAAATTTCTAAAACCACAATAAACGCATTAAATTGCAAAAGTATTTATTTCCTCAGGCGTCTCCACACAAATCGGACGCATCAAGCTTCTGATGATGTGAACTGTGCAACTGTCTATGTAGAAGTGTATTCTTTCGATCACAATTGACAGCAGACGGATCACATGATAATGTCTTTGGGTTACTGGATGTGTGGGAAAACAATTGGAAGCTATACCAACATATCGTATATGATACTATTTGGACGTTGTATTTTGCAGCGCCATCTATTGCTTGATGATGAAATCATGTCAAACTGAGTATTATATCTCAGCGTTTTAACGTCTCTTGTTAATAATAGATGGTGCTCGCATCGACATTAAACTTTGAAATGAAAGGCTCAAACTCTTAAACTAAAATATGCATCATATTATTTCGAGATAATGTAGTTTTATTAGTAAAATAATGAAATAAATATATTGGGTAATAAATGTAAAAGGGAATTGGACGGGCGTGCACTTTACTGGAATACGTTCACTCAATAGGCAATGTTTTCTTTGTGCACATTATTAATAACTATTTGCAGTCCTTATTCCGAAATGACGCTCGAGTTCACCGATTAGAGTTCAAACAAAATGAACTCGAATGAAATCGAAAAGTTAGGCACTACGATACTGCTCTCTCGCTCTCGCTGTCTCGCTCACACACTCACTCGTCGATTGACATCCATCCTCGAGAAATATAGGCATATCGGGTGATTCAGTTGGCGGCTGCGAGCCGAGCGCGACCGCGTAATAATGAAAACAACGAATATATTTTTTTAAAAAATCATATAATTTTTGCATATATGTAGTTTCAATTACTCTTAACTTAATAGTTCCGTTTTCACTTCTATCGGCAGTCCCACGACTGTTGATGTTTTTTTTGACGTGACAACGTCTTATAATTCGATTGAGCCGGCTGCATGCACGAAAAAACATGACTCATGCGGCGTTACCTCGCTCTGAGGCGTTCCATGTCTTAGCTTGAAGTGCAAGCGAGAGCGCGGAACGAGCGACAAAGAGGCACAATCGGCCTTCGCGTTCGGCAGCGTTCGACATCCGTCTCTCTCCTACTTGAGTGAGCTCTTCAGAGGCGGCTCGTGACTATTAAAATTTGTTTCCTGTTTTAGTTTGGGTTAGGTCAGGTTTGGGTTAGGTCAGGTTTGGGTTAGGTCAGGTTTGGGTTAGGTCAGGTTTGGGTTAGGTCAGGTTTGGGTTAGGTCAGGTTTGGGTTAGGTTAGGTTTGGGTTAGGTTAGGTTTGGGTTAGGTTAGGTTTGGGTTAGGTTAGGTTTGGGTTAGGTTAGGTTTGGGTTAGGTTAGGTTTGGGTTAGGTTAGGTTTGGGTTAGGTTAGGTTTGGGTTAGGTTAGGTTAGGTTAGGTTAGGTTAGGTTAGGTTTTTTTTTTTTTTTTTTTTTTTTTTTTTTTTTTTTTGCACTCCACAGACATAGTGTCCGTGCCTTTTGTCTGATAATTTTTATAACATTTTCTATTAAAATTGTTTCCGACAAATATACTGAATACATTTCATAACTTATACTAACATAAATATCTATAGTTTAAACAACATAGATTTTGACTTTATACAATATTACATTTTGAATTTATACATTTTTCGTAAGATCTTAAGGCTACATTTCTTCTTTATCTTGTCTTCTATTGTGCTTTTTCGGGTTATTCAAAATAGCTCTTGTCCACCCTGGTGAGATGTTCTGTCGCTTTTTTCAGGTCGCGTAGTGTGCCTTCATTCCCGTCCTTCATGGCCATTTTTTGGTTATATTCTGCAATTAGGCGGTCTGATGTTTCGATTGCAGATTTCATGAGGTAGGCTATGGCATCTTCTTCCACGTCTGTGTAGTAGCTGCAGGTGTTCTTGTGTCTTGATATCGCTACTACCGCGTGGGACATGCTGTCCTGTATGCATCTCTTTGCATCCTTAGTTTGGACTATGATTACTGACTCGTATGTTAGTCCCTGGGCCTCGTGTATGGTTAGGACGCTTGATCCGGCACCTGTACCAAAGCCCTCTTCGATCAGGATTTCCTTCTCGACCTGCGTGTGCGCCAGGTATAGAGTGCTTTGTTTGGTTTTGGGGATCATTGCTCCTGTGTACCTTCCAAGACTCAGAGAGCGAATCTTTGTCCTTGAGGAGTATATTCCGTTGTATATATCCTTCATGGCGTATGATACGTCCATTGGGCTTCTATGGGTGCAAAGGAGTTCTTTAGATATTTTTGCGACGTGATGAGGCTTGGTGTAACTCATAGGGAATAGATTGTCGCGGTCGATGTATGGCAGCTGGTTGGTGTCACCGATCAGGAGGACTTCTTTTGCTCTGACCAACCGGATCGCCAGAACGATAGCCCCGAAGTGGTTCATTAGCGCCTCGTCTACTATTAATCTTTCGACGGGCTCCTTCACTCCGTTGACTAATAGGGAGGCCATCGTCCTCACCTTGTGTTTGGCTTCTCCGGCTATGCGCTGCGCCAGGATGTTTTCCAGTTCATTGGCTGCCTCCTTGGTAGATGTTATGATCAGATCGGTGCGAACGTTGAACTGCTCTACAATCCACGTTGTCTTTCCACACCCGGGGACTCCGTTGATCCATGTTGTTCTTGGAAGTTTCCAGTTGCCTCCTTCATTTGTTTGGACAACAGTTTCAGCCATTTGTAGGATTCTGTCGTCCAGCATGATTTTTGTGCAACGTGCAGTTACAACTACTGAGTCGTTGGGTGGAGTGTGGAAGATGTTAATTCCCTTTTGAGTGGACTGAGTCTCGTCCAGGGGTACGAATCCGGTAGACTTGCAATACGCCGCCATATATTTGCCTCTTGTCATAACACCTGCTATGACTTTGGCTTTTTTGTTGTCGTATATGGCTGCGCTTGCGTTTTCCAATTTTTCCTGCAGGGGTCCTGTTTTATTATTGACGTAGTCCTGCATGATGTCCCGACATGTCAGACTGGCAACTTTTTTGGCCGCCCTCAACATTGCCAGATACTCAAGAAGTGCGTTTTGAGCGTGTTCTTCTGGAGTAACAGCCAGTTTAATGTGTGGGGGTTCCACTTGTCCTCTCTCGTCCCATGTCAGACTCATTTTTGGGATGTTTTGTGTTTGGCAGGTTCTACTTGTTGATGGTACCGCTGCAGGGCTTTTAACATTCCAAATTACTTGCCTTAGGGTTTTTGACCAGCTGCTCAATTGCTGTTTTAACTTGCTTTCCTTTTCTTTTTTCTGTGTCTCTGCTTCCCTTTTCTCGGTTTCCTTCCTTGTTCTTCTTTCTTGGAGGCGTTCCGAACCGCTCATGAATTGCACAGTTGCAGGTGTTTGTTGGCTTTTAGGTCCTGCCTTCGGGGATTCGATGTTGCTTAGGGGGATTTTTAAGTGACTTAGATCTTGACCCCTATTTTCGTACACGATCACTTCGTGTTTGGCGGCTGCCTTCAAGCATCCAGTGTGATCGGTAACCTCTCCTTTGGCGTATTCTATGGCCATTGCATCTACGCTGATCATGCGCGACTTATGATCGTCCTCTGTCGGGCCTTCCCCTAGTGCCGTTAGGAAGGAGCATGCCTGAGCGAATGGTGTTGTTTCGCCCCACTCGAACAGTAGTATGATCTTTTGTTTCATCCACATTATTCGACAGTGGTGACCAGCTATTTGCGTCACAGGCATCTCTTCTAGTGTTTTCCTTCTTAGGCTTGTTTTTTGGGTACTGCCGTTTATTAAGGAGGATAGTCCAGGTGACAGGTACACGTTCTTTCTATTGCCCAGAGAGTTGCAAAAGGCGACTCCAAGTCTTTCCTCGTTGTTGTTCATGAAGAAGACTGCGAGACGGAGTCTTAGCCCTGGCCTGCCCAGTTCTCCGTTTGCCAATAGTCTGGCCAATGGAGTTTTCTTCTCGTTCTTCTTGGCAGGAGTTTGTGCTCGCGGTGGGGCTTGGTCCATTTGCGTATTTTGTTGGGCAGTTTTATTTCTTTCGATGGCGATTTTGAATATGTCTTCGGCGTACTGAAGGAAGATCGGTCTTTTGCGATCGTCTCTCATTATGTGTTTTAGTTGTTCTCTGGAGAGTTTCATGTCCATTTTGGTTTCCACATCGTGGCGGGCATGAGCGAAGCGCGGGCAGTGTAGGATTATGTGCCACACGGTTTCACTTTCTTCCGGATCGCATTCACATTCCGCCGTTCCTTTCAGCTTGAATCTGTGGAGGTATGCGGCGATTCCTCCGTGTCCGGTCAGTATCTGTACTTGTAGCGGTGACCACCGTGAGCTCCTCGTCAGGCTATATGCTTTCGCCACATCGGGGAGGAACTCTCTGGTTATGGTCCCTGTACATGAGGTTTCATATCTGTCCTGCCATTTGCGGACGGATTCCTCTCTGATCTTCTTTTTGACATAGGACAGGGGGATTTTATCGTAGTCCGGGGGTCTGTCCAGTAAGGCCGCGGTTTTGGCTAATTCGTCAGCTCTTTCATTGCCAGCGGTCCCTACGTGGGCTCTTACCCAGAACAGCCTGATGTTTCTTCCTTCCTCTCTGACTTTGCCTATATTCCTTTTGATCGCCTTTGCCAGGGGATGTTGTTCTCCCAGGTCTCTTAGCAAGTCCAGCGCAGATCGTGAGTCGCTGAGTATGCAGGTGACGTCGTCCTCGCTGGAGGCTGCCATTTGTACGGCTCCGTGTAGTGCGTACAGTTCTGATTGGAATACCGTACACGCCTGGTGTAGAGCGAATGTTTGGTATTCCGTTTCGCTGTCGCCTAGCCATTTTGTTATTGCAGCCCCAACCTTCCCCTCAATTTTGCTGCCATCGGTGTAAATTCTTGGCTTTGTTGCAATGAGATTACGTGTTTCCTCACTCTCTGATGTTTCAAGATTCGTGTAATCCACCACTATGCGCAATGATGGGTGCGTTTGGCCGATGCTGGACTCGTTCCGCTCCAGCTCCCGTCCAGTTGGTAAGTAGTCCCGAGAATAGCCTTTTTTGGCCATGTACAGGTTTGCGTTCTCCTGTATTCTCAGGTCCAGTGGGAGCAGTCCTGATAAGGCCAGTGCCGAGGTAAGTGACACTGTTCGATACGCTTTGCAGATCTTTTGAGCGAATCCTCTCTGTATGGTGTCCAGCTGCTTCCTTATCATTTGGAGTTCTGACGAAGTCGACCACGCACTAGATCCATATGTCACTATTGGTTCTATTACAGAAACATATATCGTCCTTATAATCTCTGGATTTAGGCCCCACGTGACCTTCGCCGCGCATGCCAACTGCTTGTATATGTCTGTTGATCTTTTACAGACAGCTGTTACATGCTCTTTGAATGTCAGTCTTCTGTCGATTATTAATCCCAGGAGCTTAATTTCGTTCACCAGTTTGATGGGTGTACCTGACATCTGTATTTTGGGGTCCTCGTATTTTAGCTTCTTCGTCACCACCATAGCGTTTGTTTTATGTGGTGCGAATCTAAGCCTATTTTGATTTCCCCATTCTGTCACGACTTCCAGGGTGTTGTTGGTAGTGAGCTCCAGAGCTTCGATCGACGGGCTTGAGAATACTAGGACGACATCATCAGCAAATGCCTGACAGTATACTTGTTTTTCCGTCAGTGCTTGTAGTAGAGAGTCAAGAATCACGTTCCAGAAGGTCGGTCCAGCTATTGATCCCTGGACGCATCCCTTTGTGGTTCCCTTTGCGTACTTCTCTCCAGCATAGTTCACCCCCACCCTTCGATCTTGCAGGTAGGAGCAGACAACTCGGAAGAGGTTTTGTGGGCATTTCTTGGTTGCCAGCTGATTCATTAGGGCTGGCCACCAAGCATTATCAAATGCACCTTCTATGTCCAAGGAGACCATTAGAACACTTTTATTATTTATGATCTCCTTTTTGATATGTTGCAGGAGATCATAGAGCGCGTCTTCGGTTCCACGCTGGGGCATGAAACCATACTGCTGTTTGTTGAGTGTTGGTAGAATATGCCATTGAATTCTTCTCACCAGGAGCTTCTCCACTGCTTTCCCCAACATTGATAGAAGGCCTATTGGTCTGTATGACTTTGGTTTTGTGTAGTCCTCTTTCCCCGGTTTCCTTAGAATTACGACGTGCGCCGTTTTCCACACTTTAGGGAAATATCCTAGTTTTAAGCATTTGTTCGCTATTGCCAGGAATATTCCCCCATCGCTGCGGATGGCTGTCGCGCAGATATCGGCGGTAAGCCCGTCGGGACCGGGTGCCTTCTTTGGATTCATTGTTTGGATCGCTTGTTGTAACTCTGCCAGTGTAAACGGTGGATCGTTCCTTGGCAGGTTGTTTTCGTTGATGTTTTTGGATCGCTCCCTTATCTCCATATGCATTGGTGAGTCTGAATTTTGATCATCTTCCGGGTAGAACGTTTCTGCGAGAAGTTCAGCTGACTGCTTGGGGTCCAGGGTTCTGCCTTCTCCATCAGTTAGGAGCATGTCCTCCTTCCTTTTGGACGTCTTTCGGAGGATCCTGTATATTTTGTCCCACATGCTTTCCCTCTCCTGATTGTTGCAGAACTCCTTCCAGCTCGTTGTTTGTGCTTTGTCAGCTTCGGTGTGGTAGTTGGTTTTCGCTCGGATGTATTCATTAATGACGTGTTCTCTTCGGGACGGAGCGGCGTTGCGTATCCGTCTTTTCTTCCTTAACACGTCTTTTTTGAGTTCGTCCAGGGCATTAGTCCACCAGGGAGGTATTGATTTCTCTTTTCGTGGACCCAGTCCTGGGATGGTTTCCTGGCAAGCGTCGTGGATAGTCTTTATGTATTCTTCCACTAGAGCCTCCAGGTCAATCACATTTTCTACTCTTGATACCGTTTCCAGATTTATTGACTGATTAACTAGGAGAGACTTGAATAGTATTCCGAATTTTGTCCAATTCGCTTTCTTGGTGTTATATATACGCGTAGTAGCCGCCTTTTGTTTTTGCAGGGGCGGCAACTTGCGTAAAGCGAATGTAATTGCATTGTGGTCTGATGTTGTGAGACCCCGGTCTACTTTCCAGTTCTCCACCTTCCCTAGTAGGCTTGGACTACACGCAGTAACGTCTACTATACTGGTGCAGACTTTATCTCCTCTGACGGTCTCGAAGGTAGGTGTGTCTCCAGTGTTAATGATCTGGAAATTTATTTCATTTAAGAAATCGGCGTAGATTTTGCCTCTTTCGTTTTCCGAGTTACTTCCCCACCATGTGCTCCACGCATTGACGTCCCCAGCGATGATGACATTTTCCGTGTTCAGTTTTAAAAGTGTCTCCTTGATTCTATTTAGATATGGCTCAGGATCTTTATCCCCCTCTAGATACACCGATATTACTCCGAGTTTTAGGTTCCCGGTTTCCAGCCGAACCGCCGCTTCCGTCTCCGTGACCAGTTGAGGATCTTGTATTATCCTTATTTCGTCACCAAAGACGACTACGGCGGCCTTAACCGGTTTTTGGCGGTTCCGGGTGCACTGGATAATGGTAGTGCCGGGATACTGTTTCATTTCGCCTTGGCTGCCGACGTACGGTTCTTGAACCAAGGCTATCTTTGTCCCTTTTTCCTTTGCTGCTCGGAGGAGTTCGGCCGTAGCCAGTTTGGAGCGTTGTAGGTTTGCTTGGATGAATCCAATCTCACCTACTGCTCCCGGGGGGTTGAGCTTGTTGCCTGGGGCGCCTTTAGCAATACGATATTTTGGCTCTTGCTATAGCATCCCATTTTTGTCTCTCCCTGCAATCAGGGCTGAAAGCATTGTGCTTTTGTTCTGCTGCCGGGATCTTAGCCAGCTTACAGTTTCTGCAGTTTGGTTGTTGTCCCAGTTGCCTGGATTTACATTCTTCCCACTTGTGTTCGTCACCGCAGTGGGTACAACGCATTTTCGCCTCACGGCATACGGTTCTGGTGTGACCGAAGCCTAAGCACTTAGAGCATTGCACCAGAGGCGAGTGATCCATTACTGGCCTTCTCTGTAGACCTATATATAGCGTTTCGGCCTCCAGGAAGTTCTTGTATATTCCTGGTGAGACTTCCAGCACTGGGTGGCACTCGTGCGGGTTACGGGCTCTTTTCCTATATTTCACCCTCAGTGTACTCTCTTTCAGGTTGATGTTTTTGAGTAGATGTTTGTTTTGGGACAGCAGATTTTCTACTATCTCCTCGTCCTTGTGGTAAGAGAGCACATCTCTTAATATCAGCTGCGGTCTTCCCGGTTTTGCCACTTCCACCTTCAGGTCCTTGACTTTTTCTACTCGGCTTTGAACCAGGTTTAGGTCCTCCTTAGTGCCGCAGCTAAGAATCACCTTCTGGTTTCTCGCCTTCCTTACCCGATCCACTTTTGCCCCGGTCTTTTTGGTATCGAGGGCAACTCTGATATTGTTGATTATGTTCTCACCGTTGTGTTCCGGTTTCCGGGATGAGATTATCAGAGTGTGGTTCGGGCGCGGCTTCGGTGGTTTGGCAGCTACTTTGGCGTAGGTTTGTTTGGGCTGCTCCTTTGTCAGCCCTTCCGCCTCGGAGATTTCAGTACGCAGGTCGATTTTGGGTGATGTGGGAATATGCGCAGTCTCTCTCATCGTGCGCAGTTCCGATGAGACTGCCTCCAGTCGTTCGTTAACTGGTAATAACTGCTCTGTTAGGCAGCTTTTTGTTAGTCTATTGGGGGTCTGGTTTTCCTTTAGTATTTCCGATATTTTTTGTGAAATACATTGTTCCAGAGATTCCAGGTTTACTTGCTCTGGTTGTTTTGTATTTTCTGCCATGAGTTTGTCTGACAGGCCTTGGATAGTCGAGTTGGTGTCTGCCTGAGATGACTTGATGCTCTCCTGCATTTTTTGCAAGTCTTTTTTAGCTTGCTCTAACTGCGCTGAGAGCATTTCCACACTTCTTCTGTTGACCTTTGAGTGTGATTCTAAGGCTTCATTTAGCTCTTTCTCCGTGACGGTCTTGTTTTTGGGGGAGACGTTTTTTAGGGACTCCATTTGGTTTTTTAGAGCCTTTATCTCCCCATTGATCTTCTTGATCGTCTCGTGAGGTTCCCTCGATTCCTGGCTGAGCAATCTGATGGTGTCCTGGGTCTCCTTCAGGCTTCCAGATATTTCGTTCCGCATTTCTTGAAATTGGTTTGCCAGAACCGTTCTAGCGATGCGTACCTCCTCTTGGTGGGCTTTTTCCGCCTGGAGTTTTTCGAACGCGTATTTAGCGCGTTCTTTCTCCAGGGTGATATATGCTCTTGACCGTGAGTCTGACAGTTTAAGCACCGAGTTGTAGAGCGATTCTAAGCATTCCAGCGCGATCGCTTTGTTCTCGCGCTTCATGTTACCAGCCGTTTCCACCGCCTCTTTCCCTTGCTGGTAGTGGGAATTAGCATTCTGTGTTTCCAGGTCCATGTGCACTCCTGTCCTTGTGAAAGGGGAGCTTAATAAGCTCTCCCTACGTAGTGGCATCGGTGAGGACGGGGATGATGCCAGCATTTCCTCGTTTTTCCTTTGCCACTGTTCGACTCGTCCCTTATGTGTCCCGGAATTAACTGAGGAACCGGATTCGGATTCCCATTGGATCTGGATTTCTTTGGTGTTGTTGCTTGTCTGCACGTTCTCTTGTGCTTCTGTAATCCCTCCCTCGGATGTGGTCGTTTTCTGAGTCCGAGTCTTTGGGCGAGGTGGGGATTTTTCAGATTTCGTGCTGCGCGGTGGGGAACGTCTGGTTGATTTTTGCAGAACTTCCTTTCTTAGTCCCTGGCTGGTTTTGGTGAGAGTATCTCTCTTTGTCTTGACTGCTACAGATGTAGTTGGTACAGATGACATTTTGATTAAAGTTTTTATACTTGTGCAGTATTTTTATTAATAATGTAGTAATAGTACTGATACTATTGTTTATTTTATTTGTTTATCATATATTGATAATAATAATAATAATAATTATTTTTTTTTGTAATGATGTTTATTGTTTATAATGTTTGTATATGTATAACAGTTGTTTGTTTTTGTATAAACTATATGTTATTTATTGTTGTTATTATTTTATGGTTCTATATTATTTGTTTATGTTCAATATTAGTATTCCCATTCGATATATTTGCTTCGAGTTCACTCATTCAGTTCATACGTCATTCGACGGCCTGTTCTACGCGCGTTCCACTTCCGTTTCAGGGTCGTCTTTACACGTGTTGTCTGCGATCTTGTAAACACGGAAAACAATGCGTTATAGATGCACTGTTTACCTTGTTTTATTGAGTGTCTGAATGTGCAGCGTTACGTGACTTTGACCCGGTGTGATGTCCTCGTTACCTTGTTGTTTGGCCTTGAATGCTTATGTGTGTTTACATTCAAGGTGCACTCTTAACATAGTTTCATTTCTTGTTGGAATTTGCAGTGTTGCTTGACTTTGACCCAGCTGGTTGGTGCGTGCTGTACGTGTTGTTTAGTAATTTCCTCGTTACTTAATTACCTCGTTAATTAGCCTTGTCTGCTTACACGTGTTTGTATTCCTTAGATGATAATAACGCTTCCTGTATACTATTTCCACAGTTCTTGAATAATTCTGGGAATTATGATGCGGTATTACAGGAGTGCTGCTATGCGTGTTCAAGATGTTGAAACTTTTAGGCCGGGATGAGTGTTCCTGGTCTTAAAACTCTTCCCGTGGTGTTTATATGGTTCCCTTTTTGTTGCTAGGTGGTATTTAAGCACTTTTATCGGGACTTCCGTATAGAATAATGCACACTTGAACTCTTTTTCTGGTTAACGGGGTCATACGGGGTTTTTCTTGAATATCTCATCCGTTTGTGTCTGGGTTTGGATGGAACTTTTGTCACTGGATAGCTTACCAAAAGGGGCACACAGTTTTACAAAAATATTGATATGTCCTCGATCTACTTTTTGAGATATATGATGTTAATGGTTAAGTTTTAGTATTTATCCCGTAATTTGATTGTTTTCACTCCCGGTACACAGTTTTTCTTCGTTCTTTTTATAAGATAAGCTTCTAGGCACTTATGTAGAGCACTTTGTACAAAATTTTCACACTTTAAATAATTTTAAACACAAAGTCAGGGGCGAGAGGGAGTACCGCCCTCCCGTCCGCAAGGGGAGTAAAACCGACGTCGTAAATGACCAGGTTACTTGTGGGCAATCTTTGTGTTTCAGATGCTGGAACGCGAGATGCAGTGCAGAAGGAGGAAGAGGAGATGTGCGGGGGGATCATCGCTGACCGACCATCTGTCAGGCGTATCAGGCCCGCGAAGAGGTGAAGGCTGCGCACCCGCGTCAGCTCAGGTATCTCATAGCTTCGCTGGGGCGGCAGTCGTGGGGACTAAAGCTCCATCTAGGTCCCATTACAACCAATAGCAGCGTCACCTTCGCTGTGGGATTCCGACATAC